>CM059190.1:74030396-74063386 GCA_030323885.1 Branchipolynoe longqiensis | reverse complement strand
GGCTGCTTCGGTCAGTTGAGGTTCATTTGAGAAATATATTCAAGACTGGGAAATGTGTCACGAAATAGTAGCATCATTGCTACATCGGTCAGTTGACGGTCAATTGAGAAATATATTCAAGATTGGGAAACGTGTCACAAAATTGTAGCACGTTTCAACCCAGACATTTTTGCAAAGTTACACGCACTGGCTGCTTCGGTCAGTTGAGGGTCATTTGAGAAATATATTCAAGACTGGGAAATGTGTCACAAAATAGTAGCATCATTTCTACATCGGTCAGTTGACGGTCAATTGAGAAATATATTCAAGATTGGGAAACGTGTCACAAAATTGTAGCACGTTTCAACCCAGACATTTTTGCAAAGTTACACGCACTGGCTGCTTCGGTCAGTTGAGGGTCATTTGAGAAATATATTCAAGACTGGGAAATGTGTCACGAAATAGTAGCATCATTGCTACATCGGTCAGTTGACGGTCAATTGAGAAATATATTGAAGACTGGGAAACGTGTCACTAAATTTTAGCATGTTTAAACCCAAACATTTTTGCAAAGTGACACGCACTGGCTACATTGGTCAGTTGAGGGTCATTTGAGAAATATATTCAAGACTGGGAAATGTGTCACAAAATTGTAGCATCATTGCTACGTCGGTCAGTTGACGGTCAATTGAGAAATATATTCAAGATTGGGAAACGTGTCACAAATTGTAGCAGGTTTCAACCCAGACATTTTTGCAAAGTTACACGCACTGGCTGCTTTACCCGACCTTACTTTACCCGACCCGAGTTTACCCAACCTGACTTTACCCGAATCGACTTTACTCGACTCGACTTTACCCGAATCGACTTTATCCGAATTGACTTTATCCAAATTGACTTTATCCAACTTTACTTACCCGACTCTACTTCACCCGACTCTACTTTACCCGACTCTAGTTTACCCGACTCTACTTTACCCAACGCTACTGTCTCTATTTCACCTGACTCTACTTTACCTGACTCTACTTTACCCCACACTACTTTAGTTGACTCTACTTTACCCGACTCGACTTTACCCGACCTCACTTTACCCTACCTCACTTCACCCGACCCCACTTTACCCGACTCCACTTTACCAGAACTCACTTTACCCGACCTCACGTTACCCAACCTCACTTTACCAGACCTCACTTTACCCGATCTGACTTTACCCGACCTTACTTTACCCGACCCGAGTTTACCCGACCTGACTTTACCCGAATCGACTTTACCCGACTCGACTTTACCCAAATCGACTTTACCCAACTTTACTTTACCCGACTCTACTTTACCTGACTCTACTTTACCCGACACTACTTTACTTGACTCTACTTTACCCGACTCGACTTTACCCGACTCGACTTTACCCGACTCTACTTTACCCGACTCTACTTTAACTGACTCTACTTGACCCGACTCTACTTGACCCGACTCTACTTGACCCGACTCTACTTGACCCGACTCCACTTTACCCGACAAAGTGCCATGCAGTGGCTGCTTCGGTCAGTTGAGGTTCATTTGAGAAATATATTCAAGACTGGGAAATGTCTCACGAAATAGTAGCATCATTGCTACATCGGTCAGTTGACGGTCAATTGAGAAATATATTCAAGATTGGGAAACGTGTCACAAAATTGTAGCACGTTTCAACCCAGACATTTTTGCAAAGTTACACGCACTGGCTGCTTCGGTCAGTTGAGGGTCATTTGAGAAATATATTCAAGACTGGGAAATGTGTCACGAAATAGTAGCATCATTGCTACATCGGTCAGTTGACGGTCAATTGAGAAATATATTCAAGATTGGGAAACGTGTCACAAAATTGTAGCACGTTTCAACCCAGACATTTTTGCAAAGTTACACGCACTGGCTGCTTCGGTCAGTTGAGGGTCATTTGAGAAATATATTCAAGACTGGGAAATGTGTCACAAAATAGTAGCATCATTGCTACATCGGTCAGTTGACGGTCAATTGAGAAATATATTCAAGATTGGGAAACGTGTCACAAAATTGTAGCACGTTTCAACCCAGACATTTTTGCAAAGTTACACGCACTCAAAATTGTAGCACGTTTCAATCCAGACATTTTTGCAAAGTTACACGCACTGGCTGCTTCGGTCAGTTGAGGGTCATTTGAGAAATATATTCAAGACTGGGAAACGTGTCACAAAATTGAAGCATCATTGCTACATCGGTCAGTTGAGGGTCAATTGAAAAATATATTCAAGACTGGGAAATGTGTCACAAAATTGTTGCATGTTTCAACACAGATATTTTTGCAAAAGTGGCCCAAACTTGGCTACATCGTCAGTTGGGGCATTTGAGAAAATTATTCAGACTGGAAAAAGTGTCTTGAATGGTAGCATCATTGCTACATCGGTCAGTTGAGGGTCAATTGAGAAATATATTGAAGACTGGGAAACGTGTCACTAAATTTTAGCATGCTTAAACCCAAACATTTTTGCAAAGTGACATGCACTGGCTACATTGGTCAGTTGAGGGTCATTTGAGAAATATATTCAAGACTGGGAAATGTGTCACAAAATTGTAGCATCATTGCTACATCGGTCAGTTGACGGTCAATTGAGAAATATATTCAAGATTGGGAAACGTGTCACAAAATTGTAGCACGTTTCAACCCAGACATTTTTGCAAAGTTACGCGAACTGGCTGCTTCGGTCAGTTGAGGGTCATTTGAGAAATATATTCAAGACTGGGAAATGTGTCACGAAATAGTAGCATCATTGCTACATCGGTCAGTTGACGGTCAATTGAGAAATATATTCAAGATTGGGAAACGTGTCACAAATTGTAGCACGTTTCAACCCAGACATTTTTGCAAAGTTACACGCACTGGCTGCTTCGGTCAGTTGAGGGTCATTTGAGAAATATATTCAAGATTGGGAAATGTGTCACGAAATAGTAGCATCATTACTACATCGGTCAGTTGACGGTCAATTGAGAAATATATTGAAGACTGGGAAACGTGTCACTAAGTCTTAGCATGTTTAAACCCAAACATTTTTGCAAAGTGACACGCACTGGCTACATTGGTCAGTTGAGGGTCATTTGAGAAATATATTCAAGACTGAGAAATGTGTCACAAAATGGTAGCATCATTGCTAATCGGTCAGTTGACGGTCAATTGAGAAATATATTCAAGATTGGGAAACGTGTCACAAATTGTAGCAGGTTTCAACCCAGACATTTTTGCAAAGTTACACGCACTGGCTGCTTTACCCGACCTTACTTTACCCGACCCGAGTTTACCCGACCTGACTTTACCCGAATCGACTTTACCCGAATCGACTTTATCCGAATTGACTTTATCCAACTTTACTTACCCGACTCTACTTCACCCGACTCTACTTTACCCGACTCTAGTTTACCTGACTCTACTTTACCCAATGCTACTGTCTCTATTTCACCTGACTCTACTTTACCTGACTCGACTTTACCTGACTCTACTTTACCTGACTCTACTTTACCCCACACTACTTTAGTTGACTCTACTTTACCCGACTCGACTTTACCCGACCTCACTTTACCCTACCTCACTTCACCCGACCCCACTTTTCCCGACTCCACTTTACCAGAACTCACTTTACCCGACCTCACGTTACCCAACCTCACTTTACCAGACCTGACTTTACCCGATCTGACTTTACCCAACCTTACTTTACCCGACCCGAGTTTACCCGACCTGACTTTGCCCGAATCGACTTTACCCGACTCGACTTTACCCAAATCGACTTTACCCAACTTTACTTTACCCGACTCTACTTTACCTGACTCTACTTTACTTGACTCTACTTTACCCGACTCGACTTTACCCGACTCGACTTTACCCGACTCTACTTTACCCGACTCTACTTTAACTGACTCTACTTGACCCGACTCTACTTGACCCGACTCTACTTGACCCGACTCTACTTGACCCGACTCCGCTTTACCCGACAAAGTGCCATGCAGTGGCTGCTTCGGTCAGTTGAGGTTCATTTGAGAAATATATTCAAGACTGGGAAATGTCTCACCAAATAGTAGCATCATTGCTACATCGGTCAGTTGACGGTCAATTGAGAAATATATTCAAGATTGGGAAACGTGTCACAAAATTGTAGCACGTTTCAACCCAGACATTTTTGCAAAGTTACACGCACTGGCTGCTTCGGTCAGTTGAGGGTCATTTGAGAAATATACTCAAGACTGGGAAATGTGTCACAAAATAGTAGCATCATTGCTACATCGGTCACTTGACGGTCAATTGAGAAATATATTCAAGATTGGGAAACGTGTCACAAAATTGTAGCACGTTTCAACCCAGACATTTTTGCAAAGTTACATGCACTGGCTGCTTCGGTCAGTTGAGGGTCATTTGAGAAATATATTCAAGACTGGGAAATGTGTCACGAAATAGTAGCATCATTGCTACATCGGTCAGTTGACGGTCAATTGAGAAATATATTCAAGATTGGGAAACGTGTCACAAAATTGTAGCACATTTCAACCCAGACATTTTTGCAAAGTTACATGCACTGGCTGCTTCCGTCAGTTGAGGGTCATTTGAGAAATATATTCAAGACTGGGAACGCTTACTAAATTGATGCATATTGTAACTGGAATCAGTTGAGGGCAATTGAAAAAATATATTCAAGGAACTGGGAAATGTGTCACACAAAATTTGTTGCATGTTTCAAACACAGATATTTTAGCAAAGTGGGGGGAGCCCACACACTGGCTACATCGTCAGTGGGGGTCATTTGGAAATTATATTCAAGACTGGGAAATAGTGTCCATGATTGTTGCATCATTGCTCTACTCAGTCAGGTTTTTGAGGGGTCAATTGAGGAAAATATTGAAGACTGGGAAAAGTGTCCACTAAATTTTAGCATGTTTAAACCAAACATTTTTGCCAAAGTGAATGCACTGGCTACATTGGTCAGTTGAGGGTCATTTGAGAAATATATTCAAGACTGGGAAATGTGTCACAAAATTGTAGCATCATTGCTACATCGGTCAGTTGACGGTCAATTGAGAAATATATTCAAGATTGGGAAACGTGTCACAAAATTGTAGCACGTTTCAACCCGGACATTTTTGCAAAGTTGCGCGAACTGGCTGCTTCGGTCAGTTGAGGGTCATTTGAGAAATATATTCAAGACTGGGAAATGTGTCACGAAATAGTAGCATCATTGCTACATCGGTCAGTTGACGGTCAATTGAGAAATATATTCAAGATTGGGAAACGTGTCACAAATTGTAGCACGTTTCAACCCTGACATTTTGGCAAAGTTACACGCACTGGCTGCTTCGGTCAGTTGAGGGTCATTTGAGAAATATATTCAAGACTGGGAAATGTGTCACAAAATAGTAGCATCATTACTACATCGGTCAGTTGACGGTCAATTGAGAAATATATTGAAGACTGGGAAACGTGTCACTAAATTTTAGCATGTTTAAACCCAAACATTTTCGCAAAGTGACACGCACTGGCTACATTGGTCAGTTGAGGGTCATTTGAGAAATATATTCAAGACTGGGAAATGTGTCACAAAATTGTAGCATCATTGCTACATCGGTCAGTTGACGGTCAATTGAGAAATATATTCAAGATTGGGAAACGTTTCACAAATTGTAGCAGGTTTCAACCCAGACATTTTTGCAAAGTTACACGCACTGGCTGCTTTACCCGACCTTACTTTACCTGACCCGAGTTTACCCGACCTGACTTTACCCGAATCGACTTTACCCGAATCGACTTTATCCGAATTGACTTTACCCAACTTTACTTACCCGACTCTACTTCACCCGACTCTACTTTACCCGACTCTACTTTACCCGACTCTACTTTACCCAATGCTACTGTCTCTATTTCACCTGACTCTACTTTACCCGACTCGACTTTACCCAACCTCACTTTACCTGACTCTACTTTAACCCACACTACTTTAGTTGACTCTACTTTACCCGACTCGACTTTACCCGACCTCACTTTACCCTACCTCATTTCACCCGACCCCACTTTACCCGACTCCACTTTACCTGCACTCACTTTACCCGACCTCACGTTACCCAACCTCACTTTACCAGACCTCACTTTACCCGATCTGACTTTACCCGACCTTACTTTACCCGACCCGAGTTTACCCGACCTGACTTTACCCGAATCGACTTTACCCGACTCGACTTTACCCAAATCGACTATACCCAACTTTACTTTATCCGACTCTACTTTACCTGACTCTACTTTACCCGACACTACTTTACTTGACTCTACTTTACCTGACTCTACTTTACCCGACACTACTTTACTTGACTCTACTTTACCCGACTCGACTTTACCCGACTCGACTTTACCCGACTCTACTTGACCCGACTCTACTTGACCCGACTCTACTTGACCGGACTCCGCTTTACCCGACAAAGTGCCATGCAGTGGCTGCTTCGGTCAGTTGAGGTTCATTTGAGAAATATATTCAAGACTGGGAAATGTCTCACGAAATAGTAGCATCATTGCTACATCGGTCAGTTGACGGTCAATTGAGAAATATATTCAAGATTGGGAAACGTGTCACAAAATTGTAACACGTTTCAACCCAGACATTTTTGCAAAGTTACACGCACTGGCTGCTTCGGTCAGTTGAAGGTCATTTGAGAAATATACTCAAGACTGGGAAATGTGTCACGAAATAGTAGCATCATTGCTACATCGGTCAGTTGACGGTCAATTGAGAAATATATTCAAGATTGGGAAACGTGTCACAAATTGTAGCAGGTTTCAACCCAGACATTTTTGCAAAGTTACACGCACTGGCTGCTTTGGTCAGTTTTTGAGGGTCATTTGAGAAATATATTCAATGATGAGGAAAATGTGTCACGAAATTAGTGCATCATTTGCTACATCGGTCGTTGACGGTCAATTTGAGAAATATATATCAAGATGGGGAACGTGTCACAAAATTGTATAGCATGTTTCAACCCAGACATTTTTGCAAAGTTAGACGCACTGGCTGCTTCGGTTAGTTGAGGGTCATTTGAGAAATATATTCACGACTGGGAAACGTGTCACAAATTGTAGCATCATGGCTACATCGGTCAGTTGAGGGTCATTTGCGAAATATATTCAAGACTGGGAAACATTGTCACAAAATTGTAGCATATTTCAACCCAGACATTTTTGCAAAGTGAGACACGCTGGCTACATTGGTCAGTTGAGGATCATTTGAGAAATATATTCAAGAGTGGGAAACGTGTCACAAAATTGTAGCATCATTGCTACATCGGTCAGTTGAGGGTCAATTGAGAAATATATTCAAGGCTGGGAAATGTATCACAAAATTGTAGCATGTTTCACCCAAGACATTTTTGCAAAGTGGCATGCACTGGCTACATTGGTCAGTTGAGAAATATATTCAAAACTGGGAAACGTGTCACAAAATTGTAGCATCATTGCCACATCGGTCAGTTGATGGTCAATTGAGAAATATATTCAAGATTGGGAAACGTGTCACAAATTGTAGCAGGTTTCAACCCAGACATTTTTGCAAAGTTACACGCACTGGCTGCTTTACCTGACCTTACTTTACCCGACCCGAGTTTACCCAACCTGACTTTACCCGAATCGACTTTACTCGACTCGACTTTACCCGAATCGACTTTATCCGAATTGACTTTATCCAACTTTACTTACCCGACTCTACTTCACCCGACTCTACTTTACCCGACTCTAGTTTACCCGACTCTACTTTACCCAACGCTACTGTCTCTATTTCACCTGACTCTACTTTACCTGACTCGACTTTACCTGACTCTACTTTACCCCACACTACTTTAGTTGACTCTACTTTACCCGACTCGACTTTACCCGACCTCACTTCACCCGACCCCACTTTACCCGACTCCTCTTTACCAGAACTCACTTTACCCGACCTCACGTTACCCAACCTCACTTTACCAGACCTCACTTTAACCGACTCGACTTTACCCAACTCGACTTTACCCAACTCTACTTCACCTGACTCTATATCACCCGACTCTACTTTACCCAACTCTACTGTCTCTACTTCACCCGACTCTAATTCACCCTACTCGACTTTACCCTCCCTGACTTTATCCGACCAGACTTTACCCTACCTGACTTTACACTACCTGACTTTACCCACCCTAACCCGTCCAGGTATGACCTTAGATGTTGCTAGGAAGTAAAACAAGAACAAACAAACAAAACCCTACCTACCTTTACCTGACCTCACTTTACCCGGCCTCACTATACCCGACCTCACTTTACCTGACCTCACTTCACCCAACCCCACTTTACCCAATTCCACTTTACCAGACCTCACTTTACCTGACCTCCCGTAACCCGACCTTACTTTACCTGACCCGAGTCTACCCGACCTGACTTTACCCGAATCGACTTTACCCAATTGACTTTACCCGACTCGACTTTACCAGAATCGACTATACCCGAATCGACTTTACCTAACTTTACTTTACCTGACTCTACTTCACCCGACTCTACTTTACCCTACTCTAGTTTACCCGACTCTACTTTACCCAATGCTAATGTCTCTATTTCACCTGACTCGAATTTACCTGACTCGACTTCACCTGACTCGAATTTACCTGATTCGAATTTACCCGACACTACTTTAGTTAACTCTACTTTACCCGACTCGACTTTAACCGACCTCACTTCACCCTACCTCACTTCACCCGACCCCACTTTACCCGACTCCACTTTACCAGAACTCACTTTACCCGACCTCACGTTACCCGACCTCACTTTCCCAACCTCACTTCACCCAACCCCACTTTACCCGACTCCACTTTACCAGACCTCACTTTACCCGACCTCCCGTTACCCGACCTTACTTTACCCGACGCGAGTTTACCCGACCTGACTTTACCCGAATCGACTTTACGAATGAACTTTACCGAATAGACTTTACCCGAATCGAACTTCTAACTATCTTTACTTTACCTGACTCTACTGCACCGGGACTTACTTTACCCAACTATAGGTTTACCCGACTCTCCTTTACCCAAGCTATTGTCTCTATTTCACCTGACTGACTTTACCTTGACTCAACTTTACCGACTCTACTTTATCTGAATCTACTTTACCCGACACTACTTTAGTGACTCTACTTTACCCGACTCGACTTTACCGACATCACTTTGCCCGACCTCACTTCACCGACCCCACTTTACCGCTCCACTTTACCAGTCCTCACTTTACAGACTAATGTTTACATGACATACTTTACTCGCCCTCACTTGACCGACCTCACTTTACCGATCTCACTTGACCTGACCGGTATTACCCGGACCGCAGAGGTGGTCCGCTGCTTTTTGCCTTTCTATTTTTTTTTTTTTTTTGCATTTATTGTCCACCGTTGGGCCACCGTCGGGCCGTCGGTGCTGGTCTGCCGCTTTTTCATATACTTTTTGCACATATTAGCCACCGTCGGGCCATCGTCGGTGGTGGTCCGCCGCTCTTTGCCATTCTTATTGCACACATTTTCCACCATTGTACCACCGTTGGGCCGTCGGTGGTGGTCCCCCGCTCTTAGCCATTCTTTTTACATATTTGCCACCGTCGGACCACCGTTGGACCACCGTCGGTGGTCTGCCGCTCTTTGCCATTCTTTTTACACATTTGCCACCGTCGGACCACCGTCGGGCTGTCGGTGGTGGTTCACTGCTCTTTGCCATTCTTTTTGCACACATTTTCCACTGTAGGGCCTCCGTCGGGCTGTCGGTGGTGGTCCGCCACTCTTTGCCATTCTTTTCACACACATTTTCCACCGTTGGACCACTGTCGGGCCGTCGGCGGTGGTCCACTGCTCTTTGCCATTCTTTTTGCACACATTTTCCACTGTCGGACCACCGTCGTCGGTGCGACGGTGGTGGTCCACCGCTTTTTGCCATTCTTTTTGCACACATTTTCCACCATCGGGCCACCATCGGGACGTCGGGGGTGGTCCGCCGCTTTTTCCCATTCTTTTTGCACACATTTGCCACCGTCGGACCACCGTCGGGCCGTCGGTGGTGGTCCGCCGTTCTTGGCCATTCTTTTTGCACACATTTTCCACCGTCGGACCACCGCTGCTCTTTGCCATTCTTTTTGCACACATTTTCCACCATCGGACCAGCGTCGGTGGTGGTCTGCCACTCTTTGCCATTCTTTTTGCACACATTTTCCACCGTCGGACCACCTTCAGTGGTGGTCCGCCGCTCTTTGCCATTCCTTTTACATATTTGCCACTGTCGGCCGGTCGGTGGTGGTCCACCGCTTTTTGCGATTCTTTTTGCACACATTTTCCACCGTCGGGCCACCATCGGGATGTCGGTGGTGGTCCGCCACTTTTTCCCATTCTTTTTGCACATATTTGCCACCGTCGGACCACCGTTGGGCCGTCGGTGGTGGTCCACCGCTCTTTGCCATTCGTTTTGCACATATTTTCCACCATCGGACCACCGTCGGTCCGACGGTGGTGGTCCACCTCTTTTTGCCATTCTTTTTGCACACATTTTCCACCGTCAGACCACCGTTGGGCCATGGGTGGTGGTCCGCCGCTCTTTGCCATTCTTTTTGCACGCAATATCCACCATCGGCCCACCGTCCGGCTGTCGGTAGCGGTCCGCCGCTTTTTGCCATTCTTTTTGCACACATTTTCCACCGTCGGACCACCGTCGAGCCGTTGGTGGTGGTCCGCTGCGCTTTTTGCCATTCTTTTTGCACACATTTTTGCCACCGTTGGGCCGTCGGTGGTGGTCCGCTGCTCTCTGTCATTCTTTTTACATATTTGCCATCGTTGGGCCGACGGTGGTGGTCCGCCGCTTTTTGCCATTCTATTTACACACATTTTCCACCATTGGGCCACCGTCGGGACGTCGATGGTGGTCCTCCGCTCTTTGCCATTCTTTTTGCACAGATCAGAATGCCCTGCACACCCATATATCAGAATGTGCTACACACATATATCAGACTGTGCTGCACACACATATATCAGACTGTGCTGCACATACAGATCAGAATGCGCTGCACACCCATATATCAGAATGTGCTGCACACACATATATCAGAATGTGCTGCACACACATATATCAGACTGTGCTGCACACACATATCACAATGTGCTGCACACACATATATCAGACTGTGCTGCACACACATATCACAATGTGCTGCACACACATATATCAGGCCGTGCTGGACATACAGATCACAATGTGCTGCACACACATGTATCAGACTGTGCTGCACACATATATCAGAATGTGCTGCACACATATATCAGACTGTGCTGCACACACATATATCAGACAGTGCTGCACATACAGATCAGAATGTGCTGCACACCCATATATCAGAATGTGCTGCACACACATATATCAGAATGTGCTGCACACACATATATCAGACTGTGCTGCACACACAGATCACAATGTGCTGCACACACATATATCAGACTGTGCTGCACACACAGATCACAATGTGCTGCACACACATATAACAGACTGTGCTGCACATACAGATCACAATGTGCTGCACACATATATTACACAGTGCTGCACACACAGCTCAGAATGTACTGCACACATAATAATACATAAACAAGTTATTTTTGTGGGCATATCTTTGTGGGCATATATATATATGGTTTAAAAGTTATGGGCAGGATCCAGCATGGCTAATTAGCATAGTCAAGGTCATTGAGCTGCCCACTAGGGACTGCCCATAATATAGACCAAACTTCAATGGTGATTTTAACTACATTCCTGGTTTTTTAAACATTCAATAAACATATAGATGGGGTGATAATAAAACATTCTATTAGAAAAAATGCTTAGGATTTGTCTATCTTACATGGAAAGCCGATGTGTCATAATCCTGTAAAAATGACAAATGCCCCCATCCCATGTTAAGTGTCTATATATATATATATATATATATATATATAGCTGCCATAAGCATGCACTATCACAAACCGGTATCCAACCTGACATGACCCTAGATGGTGCTAGAGGATCAACAACTCCAACCAATCAACCATGTGTAATATTTATAGATAGCCCAGAATAACAGAAGTATTGGTTCGAGTCCCACTCTAAGCATGGCGTTCCTTTTGTTTGTAACCGCCATAACCCCCCCCCCCCACACACACACACACACCCTAAACACGACACTGGTGCTGGTGACTAGGATTCTGCATATAAATATATGTATATATATATATGTGTGTGTGTGTATAATATGTACAGTAAAACCTTTCTATACCGACCCATCCACAGATCGATTCCCCTATATCGATCGCTTTATTTGGGTCACAAAAATACCATTGTAAGGATATTCTAACTCTCTAACCGACTATATCCCTAAATTGGACCACTTAAAGTCGGTCCCATGGTCAGTCGATTTAAGAGAGGTTTTACTGTATATATGCTAAAGCCCGACACAGATATCACGACTAGCTAAAACTCCCGATGGGACGACGCCAAGTCTGGCCGACGCGATATGACTCCCGACCAAAGACTGAAAAACGGGTGAGAACACACATATCCCAGCTCCTAAAGACTGTGACATGTGAAGATTCCACGCCTGTACCGGGGGAAGGGGGGGGGGGGGGGGGGGGGGGGGAAGAGGGCGGAAGAGGGGGCGGAAGAGAATGGAAGAGGTGGACGGTGAGCATCTGTTGACATCACACATATGCCAACTAACTAACAACTAACCGCTCACATATATAGACTCAAGAATGGCCCGATTCAATTTTCGAATCTTATAAGACGGCCTACTTAAAACCTAAAGATGAGTTTTAAGTCGCGAGTCGGGAGTCTTCATGTCTGTTCGGGTGCACACACATAACGACTGAGATGGCCGAAAAGACGATCTTTTAGTCGCGAAATGGCCGTCTTTAGTTTTATACGGGATGTGTGTAGTGGGCTTATGTAATGTATGTATAATATTATATGTATGTATGTATGTATGTATGTATGTATGTATGTATGTATGTATGTATGTATGTATGTATGTATGTATGTATGTATTATGTGAGTGAGTGAGTGAGTGAGTGAGTGAGTGAGTGAGTGAGTGCATTGTCTGTATATGTTGGATGTGAACCATTTAAAAGACTTACGATTCCAACGGAATGAGTGTACTAGTTTGTACATATGACACTTTAAAATGCATACTTATCGCTTCCTAGCTAGGCACTCGACATTATTAGGATATGGCAAGGACTGGTTGGCTCAGTGTTGGGATAATGTAACTGAGTGGGATATCGGGTCATGGCGCTGGCGGTCTGGTCTCCCAGTGGGGCAGCGCTATAAAATCGCTATGTGTGCATAGATATTGCCAGGACGTAAAACTCCATCAACCAACCAACCACGGGGCCGGCCTCCTCCAGTACGTGAGAACGGGCACGCCGTGACTACTGGAGCATGCACCCTACATTAGGAACACACACACACAAATGCCGACTGCAAGCCAAGTGCAGGAGGGGTGAGGTCGGGGAGGGAGGAGGGAAGGGGGTACCATTCACACAAGCATGTCTACAACATTGGGCATGGACTACCCGGGGAGATCAAACAATTACAACATCTTGAGATCGTGAATGAGTCGGCGGTTTTAGGTCCTAGCAACACCCGAGATCATAGCAGGACATGTACCGGTCAAGATGAAACTACAGTAAAACCTCTCTAAATCGATCGACCATGGGGCCGACTTTAAGTGGCCCATTTAGGGAGGTGGTCGGTTTAGAGAGTTAAAAGTTCCTTACAATGGTATTGTTGGGACCCAAATAAAGCGATCCATATAGGGGAGTGGTCGATCTATGGAGGGGTCGGTATAGAGAGGTTTTACTGTATTACAAAATCTTGAGCTCGTGAATGAGTGGGGGTTTTTTGGTGTGTTTTTTTAGGTTCTAGCAACACCCGAAATCATACACAAGTGGGTGTGGGTTGGCTGATTGCATCAGGGAGCTTAGATAAGCTAATGGAGTAATGGTTAGTGCGCTAGCACTAGGATGGCAGAAATGTGAGTTCAAGTCCCGCTCTCGGTGCAGTGTTCCTGGTGGTTGCAACACCCACTCCAACACTTGTGCCATTATCCGAACTCTGCTGCTCTGGACACATTGGCAGAAATCGGTAGAACGCAGGCCTCCCATGCAGAAGATCGGAAGTTCGATTCCCGGTTGAGCCAAACCATTGACTTACAAAATTGGTACTTGTGACTTCCTAGCCAGGCGCTCTGCATAATTAGGATAGGGCAAGGACTGGTTGGCTCTGTGTCGGGATAATGTGACTGAGTGGGAAATCAGGTCATGGTGCTGGCAGTCTGGTCTCCCAGTGGGACAGCACTATAAAGTCACCATGGGTGTGCACCCGACCTGATGACCTTTTAGATGTTGCCAGGAGGTAAAACTCCAACAACCAACCAAACAAACAACATCAGAATGCTGCTGAACCATCCATGTGTATGTACTGTAACTTAGTAAATGCACTACCTGCATGAGACTTACAGTTCCAGGGAAATAAGTGTACAGAGTTGCACTCACCTCCAAAGGCGAAATGCCACATACACACGTAGCAATGGGTAGGGTGATTGCACCAGGGAGCCCAGACAGCTTAATGGATTTATAAGATGTTTTCCCCGAAGTGGTATACATGTGGGTTCGAGGCCGGCCCTAAGAGCAACGTCCGCGTTTGTTGCAACTCTCCTACCCCCCCCCCCCGCTCCCCCCCCGACAAATATAAACTTAGGTTTGTTGCAACTCTCCCACCCCTACACCCGACAAATATAAACTTCACAAGCCTTAAAGCTGCAGTCCGATGAAAACCTCAAATTTTCAAAACCCAAACAATTATCTAGATATGATTCTATATGTCTAACTTAGATATTGGTGCACTTATCAAATATTTGTCACAAACATAGAATGGAATACTGAGCCAATTTAATAGAACAAGCATATGTCAGAGTTTTGGCATGCTTGCCAAAATAAATTTAGCATGTTTACACATCAAAGTTAGCTGAAAGTAACATAGAATATAATGATGAACCCAATATATTTATCTAAGAAAATGATAGAAATTCAAAACCATCTGATATACAACTTTAAGTTTACCTCGGCTAGGGATCGACCCCACGAGTGCCAGTATGGGAAGCGGGTAGCCCATAGTCGTCCAGCCAGTATAGTATCTTCGATGAACCCAATATATTTATCTAAGAAAATGATAGAAATTTAAAACCATCTGATATACAACTTTAAGTTTACCTCGGCTAGGGATCGACCCCACGAGTGCCAGTATGGGAAGCGGGTACCCGACAGTCGTCCAGCCAGTACAGCATCTTCAGATTGAGATATTATCAAATTATGCATGCAGCACGAAAAGTAAGTAAACATGAATAAACGAAATTAAACTTTCCTCAGCCCAATTATCATATTAAATTAATTTCCCAGGCATATCAACAACATGTCTGCCTGTCTAGTTGATGACTGTGAATGAGTGTGAATGAGTGTGTGTGTGTGTGTGTGTGTGTGTGTGTGTGTGTGTGTGTGTGTGTGTGTGTGTGTGTGTGTGTGTGTGATGTGTGTGTGTGTGTGTGTGTGTGTGTGTGTGTGTGTGTGTGTTGTGTGTTGTGTGTGTGTTGTGTGTGTGTGTTGTGTGTGTGTGTGTGTGTGTGTGTGTGTGTGTGTGTGTGTTGTGTGTGTGTGTGTGTGTGTGTGTGTGTGTGTGTGTGTGTGTGTGTGTGTGTGTGTGTGTGTGGTGTGTGTGTGTGTGTGTGTGTGTGTGTGTGTGTGTGTGTGTGTGTGTGTGTGTGTGTGTGTGTGTGTGTGTGGTGTGTGTGTGTGTGTGTGTGGTGTGTGTGTGTGTGTGTGTGTGTGTGTGTGTGTGTGGTGGTGTGTGGTGGTGTGTGTGTGTGTGTGTGTGTGTGTGTGTGTGTGGTTTTGTTGTGGGATTTGTTTTGTGTGTGTCTGGGGGAGGGGGTGACATCCATAGCCAATTGGAACAAAACTGCTACATATTTACAGTATATATTTACATTAGTGGGACTTCTTGCAGTGTTGTTCAAACTAAAGAAACCTGTAGACGTGAAACCCCTAGTTAATACTCCTGTCACACTACGACGCAATGCGCTAACGTGAGCCAATGTAGATGAATTTTGGTCATTACGTTGAGGTATGTTGGGCTACGTTACTCGTATGTTAGGCCTACGTCGAGTTATGTTGTTACGTGTACACTTGTCAAGGGTTTGGACATATGACAACGTGTGGCTTGTACGTTAGCATACACTATGTATATGTTAGACATACATCAAGTGTGCTAGACTACGTTATACGTAAGTTATACATACGTTGAACTACGTCAGGCATAAGTCAAGCCAGCAGAAACGTACAATCCACATATTGACAACGTATGTCTAACGTTTCTCCACCATGCTTCGATGTATAAGGTGCACTTCTGATGATCGAATAGCATATGTAACATTCACCGGCATTCTGCGAGAGGTTTTTAATGTTCTCATGCATTGACATGTGTTACCACTACGTTGGATCAATGTTTTGCCTACGTCTACTATGTTGCACTGATGTCCAACTTGGCCCTGAAACACCGAGAATTGTTACGTATCTCGACGTAAATAAGTGATTTTTACGTTGCCCACTCGCTGGCCTGTTACGGCGTAGTGCGACAGGTATAAGGCAGTTACACATCAATCGTCATGGCGAATGCCGATTGTTGTTTATAACAGTTAGTGTGTGATTGGTACTAAACATCATCATCAGGGGGTGGAGCAACTACAGGGAGGGGGGGGGGGGGGGGGAAGAGAAGTTTGTTTGTTTATCGGAGTTTTTATGTCATGGCAACATCCAACTTCTAAGGTCATATCAGGACGAGATACCAACTTGTGACAGTGCACACTCATGGCGACTTTTAGAGTGCTGCCCCACTGGGAGACCAGGGCACAGGCATCATGACCCAATTTCCCACTCAGCCACATTATCCTGATACTGAGCTTACCAGTACTTGCCTTATTTTAGTAATGAAGAGAGCCAGGCTAGGTAGTGACAAGTATAAATTTATCTAAGTCATTGCTTAGAGTCGGCCGGGTTTTGAAGCCCCCGACCTTCCACGTGGGAAGCCTGCGCTCTTACCGATTCGGCCACGGCGTCCGGTTGGTGGCTATAATATTCATTCTCAGAAGCAGCTGGACCTATATGAAGAGGATCATTATAGAGTGGTTAGCACTGTAGCAGTGCAGTGTTAATGGTAATGGTTTTCTCTAGATCAGCAGCACCAGCTGCATAAATATCATTACCTCATGTGTATCCTAGAGCGCCAGTCAAGTAATGAAAGCAATCTTTGTCGCATCGCGACCGACAGCATGATGATGATGATGATGATGATGATCCTAATCCCAACACATACACATACACATACACACACACACACACACACACAGCTCAACCATGTAACATGTTTAATCGTCAGATTGGTTAGTTGTTCAAGTTTTAAATCCTGGCAACATCTAAGCTCATATCAGTGTGTGCTCATAGTGACTTTATAGTGCTCGCCCACTGGGAAATCAGGCCACTGGCATCATGACGCGATATCCCAGTCAGTCACATTATCCTGACACTGAGCGAACAAGTCTTGCCATATCCTATTAATGCCGAGTGCCAGGCTAGAAAGCGACAAGTATAGATTTTAGAATCATTGGTTTGACTCGACCGGGAAGCGAACTCCCGACCTTCCACATACCGAGCTCTACGGATTAGGTTACCGCGCCCGGTGGTTTAATCATCAGAGCATGTTACCTCAGGATGCTATGTGGAACATACTAGAACAGGACAGACATTACAACAGTTAGGGTGTCATAAACATGACTGACTGTGTACTGACGAAACGCCAGTATTCAGACACCGAATCATTAAATTTTACGACCACAACGTCGTGGACGTGAGATTATAGTATTTTTACGCAATCAGTTGCATTTCGCCGCTAAAACTTAAAGCTGCATAGTCCGATGAAGCATCAAATTTTCAAAACAAAGACAATTATCTAGATTGTATTCTACATATCTAACTTAGATACTTGTACACTTATTAAGCATTTGTCACTACAGAGACAGGAATACTGAGCCAATTTAATAGAACCTGTTATTGCAGAAGTCTAGGGTGTCAGAGTTTTGGCGTGCTTGCCAAAACTAATTTGAAATGTTTACATTTCAAATATCTCAGAAGTTAGCCATTTAAAATAAAAGTTACTTCCAACCAAAGTAAGATAGATTGTAACAATCACTTGAATATATTTATCTCAGAAAAATTGCAGAAACTCAAAACCATCGGACTATGCAACTGGACATTTTATTTGCTGCAGAACTAGCAAGAACCAAGTCACATCTGTGCTAAAACAATATAGTGTAATGTCTTTTATTCAGTTCAATCTTGTTGTTTGCTTGTTGGGGGTTTTACATCCTGGCAATATCTAGGGGCATATCAGGATGGGTACCGACTTGTGATAGTGCGCACTCATTGCGACTCAGTGCTGCCCCACTGGGAGAGACCAGGCCGCCGACACCATAACCTGATTTCCCACTCAATCACATTATCCTAATACTGAGCTCACCAGTCCTTGCCATATCCTACTAATGCCGCGGGCCAGGCTAGGAAGCAACAAGTATCAATGTTGGATGTCATTGGTCAAACTCCCGACCTTCCGCTTGGAAGGCCTGCACTCTAGCGATTCAATACTCTATCTAACAGAATAAACAAACCATTCTACTAAGACTCCATCTTAATGTTAATTCCAACAGCATGATAATTATGCAATTCACAACACAGTAGGCATACAAATCTATGAAGGGAAACTATCCACCTAACCACTCCGTAATGTAAAGGTCTAATCAATACACATAGAGGTATCTAAGTATGTATGAATACAACATATAACTACTATTTTTATATGTGAATTGTCAAACTATACCATATGTAAGTCTTGGAATGATTAATATTATTATTTCAGCTGACTTGAGCTAGCTGCTGATGATAATATCAGACTACATGTATATACATATTTAGTAAATAACTGTATTGTCACATGGCTGGAAGACCAGTGCCATGGCACTGACAAAAGACTTTATTCAATGAATAAACTATATTTACAATAACAATAAAATACCGCGTCCAGTTTCAGTTCAATGTTTTGTTTGTTTGTTGTTTGACACCCGTTCAGTTCAATGAGACATACGAAGCGAATCGTCGCTCCTGGTATAAAAGTTGCATAATCCGATGAAGGCATCAAAGTTCCTAAAATAGGTAGGTCACAGGCTTTCCGTGTCGAAGGTCGGGGTTCGAATCCCGACAGAGTAAAGCCAATGATTTATCAAATTGACATGTGTCGCTACCTAGTCTGGAGCTCAGCATTACTACGATATGGCAAGGGCAAGGACTGGTTAGCTCAGTGTCAGGATAATGTAACTGAGTGAGATATCGGGTCATGGTGCCAGTGGCCTGATCTCCCAGTGGGGCAGAACTATAAAGTTGCCACAAGTGTGCACTGTCACAAGTCGGTACCCGTCCTGATATGACCTTAGATGTTACCAGCTCAAAACTTAAAAAAACCAACCAACCAACCGACGACCGTTAGACTTACCGTTAGACTGACCATTAGACTGGCCGTTAGACTGACCGTTAGACTGACTACACCCTTCTCAGTACAAATCCAATACTCCCCAAGCTGCTACAACAGCACAGTCCACCACTGAGTAGAACAGCATTTACACTCAAGCTAGATGCTAACACCTTTGTACATAATAATATTTGCATAGACATTGCTGTTTATACTACACATAATGCATTCTCAAAAACATCTAAATTTACTTTAGCACGTATGGTTTGCACTACTTTCCAAGTAGTGTAATGTGCCATAACCTATGACACTGAGGACAATCATTCTGGCTGAATGTTTTTTTCTTTTTTTTTCTTGAAGATTTATACTGCCCATCATCGATAAGTCTGAATAGACTTGTTTTCACCATTAGACAGTTTGTCGATAGAAAGCCCGAGCCTACACTTTTACCGACCCAAGGGATTTTAAACCTCCCACACCACATAGACATGGTATGAGAGCAACCAGCCTTTGATGACGCTGTAAGTTATACACAGCGGTGGAAATCCAAATTGGCAGAGGTGGGGGCACATCGAATCGAACCACCGACCTTCAGATTAGATAATGACACTAACAGTAATAGTCACAGATTGTCCACAGAGACCCTCAGACCATGGTTGTGCTCTAAAATAACTCCTAGCAAAATAGGCAGTTTTAAGATATAGAAAACCATCACTGGCCATATTCAATCCTGATAATTGTGAATAAGTAAAGTTGTGTTTTTCATGTTATTGCCCCTTTGGTTTAAGATATATAGAGAATATTCATGTTAAGTATACATGTTTGATATCAGGTGATCAGATCTTTAACTGAGCGTATTTAATAATCTAATCATTGAGGAATCTAATTCTCGATATAATGTCGAAGTGTAGCTTATCAACTAATAAGTATGTGCGTCAGTATTGATGGCACAATATACCTGATATGGGGATTGAGGTTCAAGTATTGACCATTGAAACAAAAGTTGATTGTCCTTGTAAAAGGCCAACCTCAAACCATATATGGGCAATATAAAGCCCCAGTCACACCTACCCGGATCAGGGGCCGGACCGTGATCCGGCGTGGTCCTTGGTGATCCGTGGCTGGTCCTTTGTGATCTGGCGTGATCTGTAGCTGGTCCGGCCTCGTCCGGGGTCCGCCCCAGATGTTTTAAAACGGGCCGGGGCATTTTGCGATCCGGGGGTAGTCCGTGTACCGTCCGAGGCCACGGTTAAACCTGGCCTAGCCCCGACATAGCCACGGACAACTTCCGGACTGCCCGGATGAGCATGGATTAGCCACAGAGCAAGTCCACTTCAAGTCCTGGACTACTCCCAGACACACCGGGTAGTCCGGGGGGTGGTCCGGCTCAGTCCGGGGAGATCTGGCCTCTGGTCCAGGGCTAGTCCGGGGATCATCCGGGGAGGTGTGACTGCGAGGCAAAAACGACCAAAATAGCGATTTTATCCGGGGCTTTCTGCGACAGTATGGGAGACTGGTCCGGGGGTGGTCCGGCTCAAAATCCGGGGCTCGTCCGGGTAGGTGTGACTGGGGCTTTAGGTGGCAACACCTTATTTAACCTTAAAGCTGCATAACACTTATCTAGATTTGCTCTTACATATTAACTTAGATAGTGGTACACTCATTCCATATGTATTGTTCCATAGAACTAGAAGGAATACTGAGTTCTATTATGTCCAGCAATTTGGTGTGCACACCAAAATACATTTGGGATGTTTTCATTTAAAATATCTGCAACGTTAATCCTTTAAAATGCGAACTTACTCGAAACTAAAGTAAGCTAGATTATAATATACCTTATGATATTTATCTAAAATATATGGCAGAAACTCAAATCTTTAAGTCATTTTTATTAACAAAGGTTTTGATTGAGTATTCCTCTGAGCGTTTGTTGGATTTACAGACTTTACGTCCTAGCAACATCTAAGGTCAATGACCAGACGGGATGGCCGAATGAGTTAGAGCGTCCGTCTCCCGTGTTGGTAGATCGTGGGGTCTTGGGTTCGAACCTGGTCGAGTCAAACCAATGACTTAAAGATTGATACTTGTCACTTCCTAGCCTGGCGCTCGGCATTATTAGGATATGGCAAGGGCTGTTTGGCTCAGTGTCAGTATAAAGTTGCCATGAGTATGCACTGTCACAAGTCGGTACCTGTCCTGATATGACCTTAGATGTTGCTAGGACGTAAAACAACAACAAACAAACAAATCTAAGGTCAAATCAGATTGGGGTTTAATTAAGAATAGATACGTTCTTTAACACATTGTTGAGTCCAACAAACCACAGAAAGTTGTACAGCCCCCACCCACGAGTATTGTTATGGATAGTTTCATAGAAAAGGTGTTGTTAGTAGTACCTGTTATGTTTTTAATCGAAACATTTAACAAGAATTCACTGTTATGGGCTTCCTTATCACCATGTACATTTTCGATTCTAACCAACTCAGAGCCTGTCTCAAAAGGTGATAACTCTTTTTTTTTGTCCATTGTAACGATTGACACAAAAAAGCACAGAAACGGCTACATTGAAAACACAAGCACATTTGCTTCAAATCAATATGTATTCTATTGGGATTATGAAACACCATGTAAAAAGCAAATCAGTTTATCCTGAGCAAATGGATAAGCAGATAGTATGTTGATCGTTAGCAACCGTGTCTAAACAAGAGGGGAATGGGGTATTTTGGTACAATATAGCAACCGTGTCTACACAAGAGGGGATTGGTGTATTTTGGTAGAATATAGCAAACATATGAAATAGATGGGAATGGGGTATGTTAGTGCAGTATAGCAACCGTGTCTACACAAGAGGGGAATGGGGTATTTTGGTACAATATAGCAAACTTATGAAATAGATGGGAATGGTGTATTTTAGTGCAATATAGCAACCGTGTCTAAACAAGAGGGGAATGGGGTATATTAGTGCGATATAGCAAACCTATTTACAAAATACATGGGAATGGAGTATTTTAGTGCAATATAGCAAATTTATCTACAAAAAAGAGGGGGATGGGGTATATTATTATTAGTACAATATAGCAAACTTACCTACGAAATAAGCGGGAATAGAATGGGTACTGTTAGTTTATTTTCCTACAAGTCAAAGTACTGATAATGTGTGGGTACTGCTAGTTTACATTCCTAGAAGTCACTCCCCCCGCCCCCAGTACTGGTAATACGCGGATACTAGTAGTTTTATTCCTAGAATCCCCCACCACCCTCACAGTTCTGGTAATATGTGGGTACTAGTAGTACTGTTAGTTTCTATTTCTAGCAGTCGACCACTCCCTGCTTGCTGAGTTCGATTGTGTGTGCCAATCTGCTCCGCCTGGTCTAACCACGGTAGAGCTGATTCGGTGCGCCGCGGCGTGCGCCGTCGATACAAGGCAAACTGGCTAAATGTGTATGAATGTGATCGATAGGCGCTGCTCTTAACAGGGGGGATGGGGGGGGGGGCTTAGGCTCGGGGGGGGGGGCTTAGGCGCGGGGGGGGGGATTAGAGAAGTGTCCCCTTGCCTGGGCCACGCCCAGATCTAATGGACCTATTACAGGCACACTGCACACAGGTACTACACACCCAGAGCCAGCGCTATGCTATGTTTCTTTTTTTGATAAATGGAATTTTATTCATATTATTAATTCCTTCCATAACAGAAAATGGGGACAAAACGGATTTGTATGGATCGAGCCTATAAGTATAACGCTGACTGGCCCTTAAGACCTATCGTTAATTTTATTGAGCTAAGTCCTTGACGAAATGGGCATGATATAGCAGGTGGGTGAGGCGCCACCTGGAGGGAAGGAGGGGAATTAGGGGAACTACTCGGAAGCAAGCCTCCCGCTCTCCAGGCTGCACCCCAACCTCCAGTAACCCAGAATAGAAAAGAGCATATCAAAAGGAGGTGGGGTGGGGTAGTGGGGGGGGGGGTGCAACCAGATGGGAACATCATGCCATAGAGTGGTACTCGAGCTCACACTTTTGCCATACTGGGGTTAGCGTCCTAACCATTAGTACACTAAATCCCCGTTCACAGAGCACAACTTTAGGCCGAACTAGATAAGGCGAACTAGAGAAGGCAAACTAGGCGTCCTGTCCACACAAGCAGTACTTGGGGTGGTTTAAGGCGGAAATTGATCTCTGCGCATGAGCAAGTCCATACTAACCAGCGCCAGTTTCGGTTCGTTTACATCACCACGAGAGAGTGTGGGTTTGACCTAGATATGCATTGACTGAATCGTATTGTTTTGGAACGGTCAAAACTTCTGCTGGGCAGTGAAACCCTAAAAATAAATGATGAAAAAAATATCTGTGCACCTCTAGCCGGTTCATAGACCAAATTATATTATATAGTGTGACATGCTTAATCCGCCTCAAATAAACCGCTACTGTCCACACAGGCAGGGTGGGCCGACTTAAGCTAGTTCGCTTCATCTATACTACCTCGAGAGGTGGTTTAGTTGAAGCGAACTAGATGAGGCGACTCAGGCTTAAGTGGCCTCAGCGTAGTGTCCACATGACCAATTTAAGTCGAACTAAAGGAGGCGAACTAGTTAAGCCGACTTAACTCGCCAGTGTGAACGGGGCTTTAGACTGCCTGATGCAATCAACCTACCAACACCTATCCCGCTGTGTGGCATTTCCACCTGGCGAGGCGAGTGTACCTGACTCTGCATTAGCATTAGAATGACGTAAACATAATGTGCAGGTTTCCACTAGTTCTTGGAGCAGTCGAGATGGACGGGTGATTAGCGCGTTCACTTCCGGTATGACGTGTCATGGTAGCTGTCTTCGGGTTGATTGTTGGGATTTTGCATCCTGGCAACAGCTATGGTCATGGCAGGATGGGTACCAATTTATGACAGTGCACACTCATGGCAACTTTATGCTAGTGCTGCCCCCACTGGGAGACCAGGCCGTCGACACCATGAGCCGATATCCCACACAGTCATATTATCCTGATACTGTGCTAAGCCAGTCCTTGCCCTATCCTATTGATGCTGAGCTCCAGGCTCGGAAGCGACAAGTATCAATTTGATATGTCTTTGGTTTGACTCGACTGGGAATTGAACTCCCGACATTCCGCATGGGAAGCCTGCGCTCTACCGATTCGGTCACCGCTCAGCTTTGTTTTTCTCTCAACGCCGTTTTCAGCGCATGCACAGTCGGAATGGCGATCTCGTCTATTGACAGATCAGTGGAATGGAAAGAAAGTACTAGATGAAACTCGATTTTTTGGAATTTTCGTGATTCCTTAAAAGTGCTAAGTCTGTGGGGGAACATCTGTGCTTTCGCTGAAATTTTCCATCAGTTTCCCCTTTAATAAAAATAATAAAAATAAAAATAATTATTATTATCATTATAATTGCTAGGATAACCTGCTATTATTGTAGCAACATTATTTACAGAAAACGTATATATCCACGGTTTCTTTTTGTCGCAGACAACTTTAATCTCTGGTTGTGGGACCAATTCCCAACTGAGTCAAACTAGAGACTTACCAGATTGATATTTGTCACTACCTCAACGAGAATTAAGCAATTGTAGGATACGTCAAAGACTGTTTGGCTCAGTGACAGGATAATGTGACTGAGTGGGATACACCAGGTTGCAGTGACCATGGCATGGTATCTCAGTGGGATAGTGTTAATAAAGTTGCATAAAGTATTGACTTTCTGCCATTTTCTGAGATAAATACATTAGGTTGATAGTTGTAATCTGCCATTTACTTTAGATTGAAGTAACTTATTTTAAATAGCTAAATTCGGAGATATTTTAAGTGAACTGAATGCATAGTAAATTAATTTTGGCGAGCATGTCAAAATTCGGACATCAAATTCATAGGCTTCAGCAGTAACACTAACAGGTTCTATTGAACTAGCTTATTATCCCTTTCTATGCAGTAACACATGTTTAATAAGTGTACCACCATCAAAAGCCGTGTTTACACGGGCAATTGTGAAGTGATTTAGGCAAATCGATTTATATGAGGCGATGTAGTGGTGAATTTACACGAGCGAGTTTTAAAGTGTGTCGGCGACCGGGAACCAGCAGCCTTAGTGGTGTGCCTGTAGCCGGCGAGCACTGCTATTTGTTTAGTTTACACTCATCGATTCGACGCCGATGTAGCTGCTACGTTAATATCGCTTGGAATTTAAGGTTAATTTAATTAAATTTCATTATTTGAGTATGTAATTCTGTTAAATATGATCACATTCACTAGATTTCGGCCTAATCGGGCCCTAACACTGCCGGGCACCAGCGATTAGTTACAGCTGAGCCTGTAGCTGGCGAGCACCACTATTTTACACTATCGCCGCCCGGGAACCAGCTGAATCGCTTCATCTATACTACCTCGGGAGGTGGTTTACATGTACCGATTTATATGAATCGATTCAGCCCTAAAACGCCTCAGAGTCGCGTTTACACACCAAATGTGAATCGATCTAGGCAAGTCGTTTTATATGAGGCGTTTTAAATCGCCCGTGTAAACAGGGCTCAAGTTGGCTATCTAGTATCAAATTTAATCAGACTACGCAACTTAAACCGCTTGCATTGTCGCCGTCATATGACCTCAGGAATTTCTAGAGTCCCTTTTTTTCTGCTTCTTTTCTCTTTTTATATAACCTGGGACATTGGGTCATGGTGTTCGTGGTCTAAAGCCCCAGTCACACTATGGCTTGCAACTGCTTGTGACCACTTTGTGGCCACTTTGGATCAAAGCACCCGCAGTCACTGCTGACCTCCTTGCGACCCATGCAATGATCGCCAACCATTTTGGTCGCAAGGTTTTTAATGCAGTAGCTGTAACCTCCTTGCGACCAAGATGGTCGCAAGGTTAGTGACCACTGAGGACCACTTTGTGACCGACCCATTTTTATGGTTGCAAAGTGATCGTAAGCGATCGCAAGCAGTAGTGTGACTGGGGTATGAAACGGAGGTAATTTGTACAATGACAAATTGTCTGCACCTGGTATGCGTTAGTTGATCACCGAAGTCGCTGAAGACAGTTGTTCAGTTCAGTTTGTTTGGGGTTTTGTGTCCTGGCAACATCTCAGGTCACACCAGGACGGGTACCGACTTGTAACAGTCCACACTCATGGCGACTTTATAGTGTTGCCCCACTGGGAGACAAGGCCACCAGCACTGTGACCCAATTTCCCGCTCAATCACATTATCCTGATAACTGCGTAAAGACAATTTTGATACTTAAATATATATTTTTTAATTTATTTTTAAAAAAAGATTTAAAATCTAGAGTGGCATCACTGTGCTACTAGTCCTAGTCGCCCGCAGAGCTTGTGTCTTGGAGGGCGTTCTCAGTGGCGTTGTGGGTTGTGTAGGTAGACTTTGTTCAATGGCGCAAAAAAATGGGCGTCTCCGTCTAGTGGGCACTGCATAAACACGTAGGTGCAACGCTGAGCCCAAGGCTGCAGAATCCGATGAAAGAGGCAAATCTTCTAAGCCAAAGCATTGACCTAGATTTTATCCAACACATCCAAATTAGAAGCTGGTGCACTCATTAGACATGTATGTATTGTTGCAGTTTGGTGTTCCTGGGCTACGCCGCTACTTTGGGAAATAGATAAAACAATGTTTATATATATATATATATATATATATATATATATATAGACACTTAACAATGGTATGGGGGCATTTTGTCATTTTACAGGATATGACACATCGCTTTTCCATGTAAGAAAGAAAAAAATCCTAAGCATTTTTTCTAATAGAGTGTTTTATTATCACCCCATCTATATGTTTATTGAATGTTTAAAAAACCAGGAATGTAGCTAAGATCACCATTGAAGTTTGGTCTATATTATGGGCAGTCCCTAGCGGGCAGCTCAATGACCTTGAGTATGCTAATTAGCCATGCTGGATCCTGCAAATAACTTTTAAACCATATATATATATGCCCACAAAGATATGCCCACAAAAATAACTTGTTTATGTATTATTATGTGTGTGCAGCACAGTGTAATATATGTGTGTGCAGCACATTGTTATCTGTATGTGCAGCACAGTCTGATATATGTGTGTGCAGCACATTGTGATCTGTATGTGCAGCACAGTCTGATATATGTGTGTGCAGCACATTGTGATCTGTGTGTGCAGCACAGTCTGATATATGTGTGTGCAGCACATTCTGATCTGTATGTGCAGCACAGTCTGATATATGTGTGTGCAGCACAGTCTGATATATGTGTATGCAGCACATTCTGATATATGGGTGTGCTGAGCATTCTGGATCTGTATGTGCAGCACAGTCTTGATATATGTGTGGTGCTGCACAGGTCTGATATATGTATATCAGCACATTTCTGATATATGTGTGCAGCACAGTCCTGAATAGTGTGGTGCACACATTGTGATCATGAGTATGTTCCACACGGCCTATATATGTTGTGTGCAGTCACATTGTGAAATATGTGTGTGCACAACAGTCTGATATATGTGTGTGCAGCACATTGTGATCTGTGTGTGCAGCACAGTCTGATATATGTGTGTGCAGCACATTCTGATATATGTGTGTGCAACACATTCTGATATATGGGTGTGCAGCGCATTCTGATCTGTATGTGCAGCACAGTCTGATATATGTGTGTGCAGCACAGTCTGATATATGTGTGTGTAGCACATTCTGATATATGGGTGTGCAGCGCATTCTGATCTGTGCAAAAAGAATGGCAAAGAGCGGCGGACCACCATCGACGTCCCGACGGTGGCCCAATGGTGGAAAATGTGTGTAAATAGAATGGCAAAAAGCGGCGGACCACCACCGTCGGCCCAACGATGGCAAATATGTAAAAAGAATGACAGAGAGCAGCGGACCACCACCGACGGCCCGACGGTGGCAAAAAGAGTGCAAAAAGAATGGCAAAGAGCGGCGGACCACCACCGACGGCGCGACGGTGGTCTGACGGTGGAAAATGTGTGCAAAAAGAATGGCAAAGAATGGCAGACCACCACCGACGGCTCGACGGTGGTCTGACGGTAGCAAATATGTGCAAAAAGAATGGGAAAAAGCGGCGGACCACCACCGACGTCCCGATGGTGGTCCGACGGTGGAAAATGTGTGCAAAAAGAATGGCAACGAGCGGCAGACCATCGCCGACGGTGGTCCGACAGTGGAAAATGTGTGCAAAAAGAATGGCAAAGAGCGGCAGACCTCCACCGACGGCCCGACCGAGGCCCTGCGGTGGAAAATGTGTGCAAAAAGAATGGCAAAGAGCGGCGGACCACCACTGACAGCCCGATGGTGGCCCGACGGTGGAAAATATGTGCAAAAAGAATGGAAAAAAGTGGTGGACCACCACCGACGGCCCGACAGTGGCAAATATGTAAAAGGAATGGCAAAGAGCGGCGGACCACCACTGAAGGTGGTCCGACGGTGGAAAATGTGTGCAAAAAGAATGGCAAAGAGTGGCAGACCACCACCGACGCTGGTCCGATGGTGGAAAATGTGTGCAAAAAGAATGGCAAAGAGCAGCGGTGGTCCGACGGTGGAAAATGTGTGCAAAAAGAATGGCCAAGAACGGCGGACCACCACCGACGGCCCGACGGTGGTCCGACGGTGGCAAATGTGTGCAAAAAGAATGGGAAAAAGCGGCGGACCACCCCCGACGTCCCGATGGTGGCCCGATGGTGGAAAATGTGTGCAAAAAGAATGGCAAAAAGCGGTGGACCACCACCGTCGCACCGACGACGGTGGTCCGACAGTGGAAAATGTGTGCAAAAAGAATGGCAAAGAGCAGTGGACCACCGCCGACGGCCCGACAGTGGTCCAACGGTGGAAAATGTGTGTGAAAAGAATGGCAAAGAGTGGCGGACCACCACCGACAGCCCGACGGAGGCCCTACAGTGGAAAATGTGTGCAAAAAGAATGGCAAAGAGCAGTGAACCACCACCGACAGCCCGACGGTGGTCCGACGGTGGCAAATATGTAAAAAGAATGGCAAAGAGCGGCAGACCACCGACGGTGGTCCAACGGTGGTCCGACGGTGGCAAATATGTAAAAAGAATGGCTAAGAGCGGGGGACCACCACCGACGGCCCAACGGTGGTCCAATGGTGGAAAATGTGTGCAATAAGAATGGCAAAGAGCGGCGGACCACCACCGACGATGGCCCGACGGTGGCTAATATGTGCAAAAAGTATATGAAAAAGCGGCAGACCAGCACCGACGGCCCGACGGTGGCCCAACGGTGGAAAATAAATGCAAATAGAATGGCAAAAAGCAGCGGACCACCTCTGAGGTCGGGTAAACTCGGGTCAGGCAAAGTGAGATCGGGTAAAGTGAGATCGGGTAAAGTGAGGTCGAGTAAAGTGAGGTCGGGTAACATTAGATCTGGTAAAGTGAGGTCTGGTAAAGTGGAGCCGGGTAAAGTGGGGTCGGGTGAAGTGAGGTCGGGCAAAGTGATGTCGGGTAAAGTCGAGTCGGATAAAGTAGAGTCAACTAAAGTAGTGTCGGGTAAAGTAGAGTCAGATAAAGTAGAGTCGGATAAAGTTGAGTCAGGTAAAGTCGAGTCAGGTGAAATAGAGACAATAGCATTGGGTAAAGTAGAGTCGGGTAAACTAGAGTAGGGTAAAGTAGAGTCCGGTGAAGTAGAGTCAGGTAAAGTAAAGTTAGGTAAAGTCGATTCGGGTAAAGTCGATTCGGGTAAAGTCGATTCGGGTAAAGTCGATTCGGGTAAAGTCAGGTCGGGTAAACTCGCGTCGGGTAAAGTAAGGTCGGGTAACGGGAGGTCGGGTAAAGTGAGGTCTGGTAAAGTGGAGTCGGGTAAAGTGGGGTTGGGTGAAGTGAGGTTGGGAAAGTGAGGTCGGGTAACGTGAGGTCGGGTAAAGTGAGTTCTGGTAAAGTGGAGTCGGGTAAAGTGGGGTCGGGTGAAGTGAGGTAGGGTGAAGTGAGGTCGGTTAAAGTCGAGTCGGGTAAAGTAGAGTTAACTAAAGTAGTGTCGGGTAAATTCGAATCAGGTAAATTCGAGTCAGGTGAAGTCGAGTCAGGTAAATTCGAGTCAGGTGAAATAGAGACATTAGCATTGGGTAAAGTAGAGTCGGGTAAACTAGAGTAGGGTAAAGTAGAGTCGGGTGAAGTAGAGTCAGGTAAAGTAAAGTTAGGTAAAGTCGATTCGGGTATAGTCGATTCTGGTAAAGTCGAGTCGGGTAAAGTCAATTGGGTAAAGTCGATTCGGGTAAAGTCAGGTCGGGTAGACTCGGGTCAGGTAAAGTAAGGTCGGGTTACGGGAGGTCAGGTAAAGTGAGGTCTGGTAAAGTGGAATTGGGTAAAGTGGGGTTGGGTGAAGTGAGGTCAGGTAAAGTGAGGTCGGGTATCGTGAGGTCGGGTATAGTGAGGCCGGGTAAAGTGAGGTCAGGTAAAGTTAGGTAGGGTTTTGTTTGTTTGTTCTTGTTTTACTTCCTAGCAACATCTAAGGTCATACCTGGACGGGTTAGGGTGGGTAAAGTCAGGTAGTGTAAAGTCAGGTAGGGTAAAGTCTGGTCGGGTAAAGTCAGGGAGGGTAAAGTCGAGTAGGGTGAATTAGAGTCGGGTGAAGTAGAGACAGTAGAGTTGGGTAAAGTAGAGTCGGGTGATATAGAGTCAGGTGAAGTAGAGTTGGGTAAAGTTGAGTTGGGTAAAGTCGAGTCGGTTAAAGTGAGGTCTGGTAAAGTGAGGTTGGGTAACGTGAGGTCGGGTAAAGTGAGTTCTGGTAAAGAGGAGTCGGGTAAAGTGGGGTCGGGTGAAGTGAGGTCGGGTAAAGTCGAGTCGGGTAAAGTAGAGTCAACTAAAGTAGTGTGGGGTAAAGTAGAGTCAGGTAAAGTAGAGTCAGGTAAAGTCGAGTCAGGTAAAGTAGAGTCAGGTGAAATAGAGACAGAAGCATTGGGTAAAGTAGAGTCGGGTAAACTAGAGTCGGGTAAAGTAGAGTCGGGTGAAGTAGAGTCGGGTAAGTAAAGTTGGGTAAAGTCAATTCGGATGAAGTCGATTCGGGTAAAGTCGAGTCGAGTAAAGTCGATTCGGGTAAAGTCAGGTCGGGTAAACTCAGGACGGGTAAAGTAAGGTTGGGTAAAGCAGCCAGTGCATGTAACTTTGCAAAAATGTCCGATGTAGCAATGATGCTACTATTTCGTGACACATTTCCCAGTCTTGAATATATTTCTCAAATGACCCTCAACTGACCGAAGCAGCCAGTGCGTGTAACTTTGCAAAAATGTCTGGGTTGAAACGTGCTACAATTTTGTGACACGTTTCCCAATCTTGAATATATTTCTCAATTGACCGTCAACTGACCGATGTAGCAATGATGCTACTATTTCGTGACACATTTCCCAGTCTTGAATATATTTCTCAAATGACCCTCAACTGACCGAAGCAGCCAGTGCGTGTAACTTTGCAAAAATGTCTGGGTTGAAACGTGCTACAATTTTGTGACACGTTTCCCAATCTTGAATATATTTCTCAATTGACCGTCAACTGACCGATGTAGCAATGATGCTACTATTTCGTGACACATTTCCCAGTCTTGAATATATTTCTCAAATGAACCTCAACTGACCGAAGCAGCCACTGCATGGCACTTTGTCGGGTAAAGTGGAGTCGGGTCAAGTAGAGTCGGGTCAAGTAGAGTCGGGTCAAGTAGAGTCAGTTAAAGTAGAGTCGGGTAAAGTCGAGTCGGGTAAAGTCGAGTCGGGTAAAGTCGAGTCGGGTAAAGTAGAGTCAAGTAAAGTAGTGTCGGGTAAAGTAGAGTCAGGTAAAGTAGAGTCGGGTAAAGTAAAGTTGGGTAAAGTCGATTTGGGTAAAGTCGAGTCGGGTAAAGTCGATTCGGGTAAAGTCAGGTCGGGTAAACTCGGGTCGGGTAAAGTAAGGTCGGGTAAAGTCAGATCGGGTAAAGTAAGGTCTGGTAAAGTGAGGTTGGGTAACGTGAGGTCGGGTAAAGTGAGTTCTGGTAAAGTGGAGTCGGGTAAAGTGGGGTCGGGTGAAGTGACGTAGGGTAAAGTGAGGTCGGGTAAAGTCGAGTCGGGTAAAGTAGAGTCAACTAAAGTAGTGTGGGGTAAAGTAGAGTCAGGTAAAGTAGAGTCAGGTAAAGTCGAGTCAGGTAAAGTAGAGTCAGGTGAAATAGAGACAGTAGCGTTGGGTAAAGTAGAGTCGGGTAAACTAGAGTCGGGTAAAGTAGAGTCGGGTGAAGTAGAGTCGGGTAAGTAAAGTTGGATAAAGTCAATTCGGATAAAGTCGATTCGGGTAAAGTCGAGTCGAGTAAAGTCGATTCGGGTAAAGTCAGGTCGGGTAAACTCGGGTCGGGTAA